>CM056495.1:44971978-45014402 GCA_029783415.1 Anisodus acutangulus | reverse complement strand
TGCTTTACGTATATTCCAACAATTCTGTCGAAGTAATTGATATGCTCACCAATACCAACGCACATTATTCTCCCTTAGCTAATGACTGCAGATCAATGATGAAGTCAAGCATGCACGGAGAAGCGAATAGTATCGCATAGGGTATACAAACAAAATCGATAAATCACACTAAATCGATAATTCGAGTCAAACGAGAAAAAAAATCAAATTATATTTCGGTTTAATTTGGTTTGGCATTGATAAAAAAACCGACCATAATAATCTGAGTCAACGACTGGAATTGGCTGTATTCTAAGATTTTTTTTTTTAATTAACTGGAGCATTTGTAAGTATGATATCTGAGCAGAGTCAGCTTCAATCACAACCTTCCCAATTGTGATATTATCATTTTCTTCATGAAACTTCTGTTATACATTATTATTTAATATAAGTTTTGCCATCATCCACTCTGTTAAGAATGAACTAATTTAATTCATCCAAAGTGTTTGGCCCATTGGCCAATACATTAGGGTATTGCTGTCTGAGGTTCCGAGTTCGAGTCCTCTGATCAGCGAGAGTGGAACTGTGTTCTCCCAAAAAAATCCCTCCATACGCGTAGGGCCAAGCGGTGTATACTAATCCGTAGGGCCAGGCCGGAGGTGGGGTTTTCTGGGGTATGGGGCCGTAATGCGGTGGGACCAGTCACTTTAAAAAGTTTACCCTACCACAGTTTTAGTGAAGTAGTTAGGCGCAAGCCTGGAAACCTGGATTATAAAAAAAAAAAAAAGAATGAACTAATTTAATACATTGCATGAAATCACTTTCGCTCATATAAAGTGTACATACTTAGCTAAACAAGCATGAATTATAAGTCTCATAATATTAGTTACTTTTCCATGTTCATCTGTGATTTTTAGTATATTTTTATTATGGAATCTCCAGATAACAAGGAATAGTAATCATCTTTTACTTGGAGAAAGAAAATCTAAATTCTTGTAGAATTGTTTAATTCTCCTTGTTGGAGTCTTCTCATTAATTCAATATATATAGATGTACTATTGTAATCTTAATTGTATGAGAATATCTACTTTACATAATTACAGTATATATAGAGGATATTTACGTATTCTCTATCACACCCCCGCAGTCAGAGCGGGAGGAGGCCGGACGCTCAGACTGGATCTGAAGTCAAGGAACAGCTGCCGAGGAAGTCATAGTCAGTGACTTGAAATTTCCGGATCTCCTCAAACGTGACATGGAGAGAGACTAAAACTTTATTTGTGGACAAATCATAGCATAGGTACCCCTATGATTTGACGGGAAACCCAAGAAAATGCACGGAGAAGTGCTAATTTGTGAGGAGTCGTGGAGGTGAAATTAGGGTAGCATAGACAACCAAAAATCCGAAGGTAACCATAGGAAGGGATCCAACGGAATAAAATTTCGGTAGGGATTTTATTTTGAAGTGTACGTGTAGGTAATATATTAAGAACGTATGCTACCATGTCTAACGCATAGACGCAAAAGGGAGGGGGTAGAGAAACATGAAAGAGTATGGTACGTATCATGTTGTTAATGGTGCAGAGGATTCTTTCGGCTTTACCATTTTGATGTGAGGTATGGGGGCATGAGAATCGAAATACTATGCCATTGTCCGCACAAAATTTATGAAATGGGAATTGTCAAACTCACGACCATTGTCATATTGAAACGATTTTATGTCCTTCTCAAACTGTGTTTTAACGTATGTTCGAAATTCAAGAAAAATGGAGTAGAATTGAGACTTATATTTGAGCGGATAAACCCAAAGAAAATGAGAGAAATCATCTATCAATACCAAATAATATTTATGACCCAGTTTGTTAGTAATGCGAGATGTCCATAAATCCACATGAATGATGTCAAATGGAGAAAAAATAGCACTAAAAATGACTTAAAAGGAATTCTAACATGCTTCCCTAAATGACAAGAATAGCAATTTTGGGGAAATTTACCTTTATTACATTGAATCAAATTTTGACTTCTAAGAAAATTAAAAACCGGTTCTCCCGGGTGTCCAAGTCTACTATGCCAAGTTGATGGAGAGATTGCAGCTAGAGGTATGTGGATTGACACTTGCAGCGGAATTGGAAAGGAAATGATAGAGGTCCCCCACACTATTGCATCTCATAAGAGTTGTCCCAGTACGTAGGTCCTTCACAGAAAAACCAAAAGGGTCAAACTCAATAGATACGAAATTGTCACTAAAAATTTTCCTAATAGAGATTATATTTTTAATGATGTTAGAATCATATAGGACATTTTTGAGGGAAAATAGAGGGTGAGGGGGTGGTGTTTGAGTGGTGCCATAGCCTTGAATTGGAATGCGATTGCCATTTTTTACCAAAATAAATTGAGGATTGTTCAAGTTAAATAGTTGAGGAAGATTATCAGAGTTACGAGTGAGGTGGAAAGTGACGCCCGTATCCATGTACCAGGCATCGTCGGGCTGCTGTAAATTCATAGTGTTGTAGGCCTAGCCCAGTTCGGTAGGGGTAAGGAGGCCGTATGGTTGTTGTTGATGTCGGGCCATCGAGATATGGGCCTGTTGTGTTGGTCCCGCATGGCGTAGGCCTGGATGAGGGCCCAATATACTAGCATACTGCCACTGGCCACTACTTTAGGCCAGTGCCATCGGATAAGGGCATGGGGGGTGAGGCCCAACTTTCGAATATCCGCCATGGCATTGGGCCGACCCACTAGGATGGGTATGGTGCCTGCTGCGATTGTCCACCATAACTGCTGCCTCAGCCGTGGCCTCTACCTTTACCATCCCGTCCGCCGCCGCTACCTCGGCCTTTGACGCCGTCTCGACCACCCCGCGAAGTGTGACTATCCATGTGTGGCGATTGTCACGGGTGTTATGGCGGTCACCAATGCATCAACCACCAACGCCTTCTAATTATGTTTGTCCTGTTTGGCATGCCTAGTTTCCTCCAATAGTAATTGTTCCCGGGCCTTATTGAAACTAGGGAGGGGATCGACTTGTTGGATCATCGTTGCAATCATATTGTACTCACCCTTTGGAAAACCATTAGTTAGTTGCAAAACTATCTTTGTTTCTAAAATCAGAGTGCCTACATTAGATAGTTGATCTGCAACTAATTTTAATTGTTTACAATAGTCGAACATATTAGCAAAGTTTTTAAGACGGGTGTTATTAAATTATTCCTCCAGATATACGACACGTGTATGTTTGTTGTCTTGAAAATTTTCTTCTAACCTTGTCCATAATTCGTGAGCCGAAGCACCTGTCTTCATAATAGTATGAAGTAGATCATTGGATATGGTGTCATATATCAATTGCTTGACGATTGCATCAAGTCGTTTCCACGTTGTGTTGTCGACGTCAGGCGAACGGGGTGTGTTGGCATAGATGTGATCAAGAACGTTGTAGGCACAAGCATGTATTTGTAATAACTCAACCCACGAAAAGTATTGTCCATCCTCCTGATCAAGAATCAAAGGGATAAAAAAATTTATGTTCGTCACGGTAAACGCCGGATGAAAGGTGTTGGGAGACGAGGAGGGAGGAGGAGGATGTGTGACGTCTTGTGTGGAGGATGAGGAACCGGGAGAAGCCATGTAGCCACCGGAAGCAAGGAAAGAGAGGGGGGGGGGGGGCGGAATTGCTTTAGGCTTTGGGGGGTGCCGCAAGAAGCAAGGAAAGAGAGGGGTGGCGGCCGAATAAAATTTAGGGCAGGGAGGGTGTTAGGGTTTGACTTCTGATACCATGTAAAATTGTGTAATTCTTCCTGTTGGAGTCTTCTCATTAATACAATATATATAGGTGTTATCTACTTTACATAATTCTATACTAAATTAATAATTACAGAATATATGAAAAATATTTACGTATTCTCTGTCAATTCTAAACCATAATGTAAAAGGTTACCAAATAAATTTTATTGTAAGTCATTCAATTAAAGTATGTGAACTTACCTTTATCAAAAATTTATAGTAATGTAATATGATTACTATATAAATCTTTGGTAAGTAATGAATCAGATAACATATTCTCATTGATGACCGCCTTCAACCTTTCATCCTATATAAACTCAATAACATTTTCTTTTGCATTCACTCCACAAATGAGAGAAGATAAAGAATGGATATTGAGCCTAACTCAACTCAAAAAAGTAGCGTGTAGGGTGAGGATTGTCCAAGTTCATATAATGAGTCTATGTTTTCATTCCATATCCGATGTGAGACTCTTAACACTCCCCGCACACCCAGACCTTGTTAACTGGAGCGTGTATAATATAATTTGGGGCTCAATAATTGGTGAACAAAGAATTGGAATGAGACTGACTCTGATACCATGTAAAGAATGGATCTTGGGCCTAA
The DNA here is from genome assembly GCA_029783415.1 of Anisodus acutangulus. Lineage (NCBI taxonomy): Eukaryota > Viridiplantae > Streptophyta > Magnoliopsida > Solanales > Solanaceae > Anisodus > Anisodus acutangulus. Next base: position 45,010,037 of record CM056495.1, on the reverse strand, counting down.
TTCAACCCAAAAAGCAAGTTTGTAGGATGAGGATTGTCCAAGTTCATATAAAGAGTTCATGTTTTCGTTCCATATCCGATGTGAAATTCTTAATAGAGAAGAGGAAGAAGGAAGATAGAAAAAAAAAAGAAAAAAAAAAGATGGCTCGTACCAAACAAATTGTTCGTAAGTCCACCGGAGGAAAGGGCCCTAGGATGCAACTTGCTACCATTGTTGCTCGTAAGTATGCTCCTACTATAAGTGGCGTGAAGAAGCCTCACAGATACCGCCCTGGTACTGTTGCTCTTCGTGAAATCCGTAAGTACCAGAAGAGTACAGATCACTTGATCAGGAAGCTCTCATTCCAGAGGCTTGTTCGTGAAATTCCCCAGAAATTCAATACTGATCTGCGTTTCCAGAGTCATGCGGTGTGGGCTCTGCAAGAGGCGGCTGAGGCCTACTTGATTCATTTGTTTGAGGACACCAATATTTGCGCCATTCATGCTAGGCGTGTGACCATTATGGCCAAGGACATTCAGCTTGTTAGGCGTATCAGGGGCGAGCGTGATTAAGTTGCTCAACTGTGGCAGTTTTATTGTTGCTTTTTAAAAAATTTGTTGTGAAGACTGAAGACTTTATGTTGGTTGTGAAATCTAATATTAGGGATGGTCCTGTGTTGATGCTAAATTTAGTGCTGTAATTCTTATTTTGTTTTGGAGATGGAAAGGAATATATAATATTTGTTTGAATCTCTCTTAATGTTTTGTTGTCACACTGCTGGTGTCTAACAATATTTCAAAATTTGCATCTAATGGTTAGTTCAATTACTATTTGGTAAAAAAAAACTCCTAAAATTTTCATTTTCTAACATCAAATTCTATCTCCCTCTCTCTACCAAATCACAAATCTCTTCTCTCTGTATCCAAAATCTTTTTTTCCACTTTTGAATTTCATGAATATAATTTGACTATAGTGGCAAAGAAAACTAGTCATTAATTTATGGGAAGTGTATCTTTATGGAGTAAAAATATAACCTTGCAAGTCTCTGAGTTGTTTCTTCTAATTGTACTTGGAAAATTCCATTTGGTTACTCGCATAGACGATTTTCATGTCAACCTAACAACACATGAAACAAGTAATGAAAGCAGCAATCTAAAAAATTTAGGGAAAATATATAGTAGAAAGAAGGAACTAAACTTGGGCTTCATCTATTGACAAATTTATTTTTCTTATTCACAATTAAGAAGTATCTTTAAATGAGAGAAAGACATCGAGAAATTGATCTCTTGAACGACTATGTTTTTATGCCATAAAAATGCAGTTTCCCATTAATGACTGGTTTCCTACATTACTAGAAAATTTGCTGACAAAATTTTCTTATTTTGTTATTAATGTCATAATAGCTGTATAGCTTGTTTGGATGGTTTTCACCCATCATTTTAAAATGTATCATCTTGTACAATATTGTATTGAATTATGCTGTATAATTTTTAAAATACAATCTTTGAATAAATTGTATCATTTAATATGGTATAATAACGTTCTTATTATTTAGTTTAACTGTATCGTAGGCCTTGAGCCTAACTCATACCCCAAAAGCTAGCTCAAAGGAAGGAGTTATGTTCATGATCCAATTCTTTGCATGATATCAGAGCAGGACCCATCTCACCTGATTTTGGCCCCCAAATTAAATTGCCCACGCACCAAATGTTCAACCCTAGGCGTGAGGTGGGGTGTTGAAGAATGAAAAAAGTCTCACATCGGTAGTTAATGAGATGTGTGGTCTCCTTATATGGACTTGGATAATTCTCCTCTCATGAGTTATCTTTTGAGGTTATGTTAGACACATGATCCAATTCTTTAAGTTACAATAACTTATTAGTCTTTTCTAGAACGGTATACTTGTATAGTTTACTTAAATACACTTTTCTATTGCAAATGTTAGATTTGCAGTAATTTCTCAAAAAATCATGACCATGTACATAATGATTGCCAAAAATGCCCGGAAGAGAAGTACATGTAATTTCTTTTCCATTGCAAGATAACCAGAAAGATGTGGTAGAGATGGTGAAAAGATATAATATAATGAAAATTATATAGGATACTGTGCGGAACTAATTTGCAAAATAGGCAAGAGTGGAATAGGATTATCAAACAGTAAGTAATAAAATCTACAATATAAAAGAGAAATAAGACAAGGATCTCAATGCGTCAAATCAATTGTTACATAAAATATATATTTTTATTATTATAAAATAACTAATGACCAAAATAATATTATAAAATAAAATTTAAATAACAATTAAAATAAATACTATATTTTAAAAACTATACGATATAGTATAGAGGGTAACAACAGTTGCTAAAAATGTCCTACTAGAACTTATTGGTGTCTCCTCCTCCATATAGACATCTCTTCATCATGTTACTACACCAAGTCAGTTCACATACTTAATAAGTCTGAAATTACCAACACTCTTATTTATCTTGGATCAAGAAGTTAACAACAACAAATGAGATTAAATTCTTTATTTGATTATGCTGCCATAATCAACTTCAAACAAGATCCTATTTTTACTCTATTAGTATTAATTAACATTGACAAGCAATTCTCACGACATAAAATCAATAACCGTGATGGCGCCTATTTTCCCCACCGATAGGCAAGCCAATCCCAAACTCAACAACATTAAAAGTAATTCATTGGAAAGTAAAGACACGATGAAATATTCAATACTAAGTCTTAATAGAAATGTGAAAAACAACAACAACCACCCATTATTCGTGTCACAAGTACAAGAGCTACTACAATACGATACAAATATGAAAACTATAACATATTTTCTAAATGAATAAATGCATTGTCTGAATACTAAAATGACAGAATAATACATGAGATAGAGGGAGAGGTGTGCCGCGGAAAATCTAGGTGTCTCACCATAACTCCGAATAGCCAGAACCGAGTTCTAGGTTTTCCACGGGATACACTCGTACTCCAGATCGAATATGCACTACAAAAGAGTGCAGCACACTGAGTACAAAATCACATGTACCTAGTATATCTCATAGATTGAAAATGAAGAAGTAGTGACAGAGTTTATAAGAAAATCATCCTTTTAACCTTATCAGTCCACTTTATACCAATTAGCCTAATTCATCAATAGAGAAATATTATGTGTCAAGTAGAGTCAAATAGTCAAACAAGCACAAATCAAACAAGAATGAACGATGCTATGCAATGCAATGCCTCAATACCCAATCCTTTCATTACCCGTATAAACACAACACTCCTCGGTAATCTGTGGAAGTTTGTGATCCATGGGGAACTCGCGATGTCCATGTACTTATTGTGGAACGCAGCCCGATCCATATATCTTGTTGCGGCGCTCTATCCAATCCATATACATGTTGCGGCATGCAATCCGATCCAAATACATGTTGAAACATGTAACCCTATCCAAATACCTATTACGGCATGCAATCCGATCTAGATACATGTTGCGGCATGCAATCCGATCTAAATACATGTTGCGGCGTGCAATCAGATCCATTTATCTAAATCTCACCCAAAATGAATATGAAGAACAAATTTATGTAGGAATGTCCATTCCAAGAATCATATCCATAATTTATATGAAATTATTCAATTTCACAAGTATACAGGTTTATCGAGATGAGATGAGTATAAATAAGCAATCAAGTCAACAAATCAACAGCTAATGCTCATATGCTTTCGCGTTCTGGAATTATAATTCGTAATATATAGTAAAATACTTTCCCATTCATAATACTGGTTATCATACCAATGCCCATCACACCACGGGTACGAGACCCCAATCTTTCGCCTTTTCCCATTATTTATTCCATTTTTAGTCTTTAATGTTACACCTTGTATTTTCGTGCTAGTATTCTTCGTGAGTAAAATAACGTAAACCCAGAGGCGTTAATATATATTATATGGATAAGAATGATTTGTAACAATGTTAAAGAGGTTATGTGGGTGTTAGAGTTTAAAAAAATCATAGAAAATGAGTTTTATCGAAGCTCCGAATATTGAATAATTTATACGGACCGTATGGAATTTTGGTCATATTCATGTGTGGAGATCAATCGCTCAGTGTATAAGAGGATGAAGTTTCGAAACTATCTAGGACTCATCAAGTGAGAAGACGGTGATTGAAAATAACATTTTGTACAAAACAAAATAGGCTATGAACTAGTGTTATATCATATAATTATAATAGTGAGTATACGAAGCATGTTAAAAGTATTTAATATTTTAATAAATTGAGATCAAAGTATTAATCAATATTATTGGATAAGTATTATGTGAACATAACTCAGGTGGGTCTTGACAAATGGCAGCAAGTGTAAATTTATTTATCTCAACATATGATAGCGGTGGCACCACCTTGCCACATGTCACCAAAAGGGTGAACATTAAGTGATGATGCCTTATGTACTACAGGTGGCATTGTCTGGATTACATAAAGGAGTGGGGCCCACATTTTGATAGGGCAATACATATTAAAATGTCACTTTGAAGAGAATAGCCGATTCTCTAAATCATTTGCTGGAACAATATATATCAACATATGCAGCATATACATACTACCAATATAGAAGTACGTTTCTATCTTTAGCTATGATGCTATCTTTAGCTAGTGTATATATATACTAAAATGCTCTTCAAAGATTCCTATACCATGTAGACCAGGATCCACAAGCTTGTAACGTGATTCACCCCTCGGAAGGCTAGTAGTGATCGTGTAGTCTCTCTCTTCTTCTTCTTGTTGGTATAGAGGTTCTTTCAAGTTGGAACAAGCTGGGTGAAGAGTAGTTCTAAGTTGTTGAGGTAAGATTTTCCCTCTTCTACACCTATTTAAGTATATCTAAGTCTGATGGGATTCTATGGTACTTTATATAGCAGTACGGGAAGTAATAACTATTACAAATGTTCGAAAGGATAAATAAATGGTCAATCTTCAAAACTGCCGCATGTGTGTTGTGTCTTGAATCTTGATCACCTTGCAAAGCCAATGTTGAGAACTGCCACAAGTTTGTTGTGTCTTGAATCTTGATAACCTGAAATCAAGAAATAACTAAATCTGGATGATTACAACGTTGTGTGTTGAGTCGAGGATAACCCTCTATCCTTAAGACAAGATTGCCCCGTATATATGCTTTTACGTTAGCGGGCAATAGTCTTCCAAGATAAAACAACACTTTAATCTCAACACTACAAAGCCAATAGGTTGAGCCTATCGAAGAAAACAAATATGACTCGACTTGCTGAAGATATGGAATAGGAAGGAAGAGTTTCTCTCTACTCTTCTCTTTTGTCTCTGTGTATATAGTGTGTCTCTGTAGTGTATATCTTGTGTATACGTGAGGGTTTGGTCACTGATTTTTAGTCGAGAATTGCACTGATTTTTGCTGAATATCACTCACTGTTTTGTGCTATTTTGTGGCTGTTTTTCGGGCCTGTTACTTGCAGTTTTTCGTCTATGTTTGCTGCCTGTTTCTCACTGTATTTTCATCTATTTTCTGCCACTGAATTGAGCCAAAGAAGGCTCAATATATAGCAAGGAGAAGGGGCTGTCTAACTACCAAAACATGGCTGTTAATGGCCATTAGGAGGGCATTAAAACAGCCAAGTAATGGCTGTTAATGGCCATTGAAAGTGTCGCCTAACCGCCCAAGTAATGGGTTGTTAATGGAGGAGTTAATCAGCCAAGTAATGGCTGATTAATGCCTCAAAAAACAGTCCCAACGGTAGGCATTCTGCCTTCCGTCACCTTCCCAGAAACTTTGGGGACCAAACTGTAAATTTTGAAACTTCAGGGACCCAACTGTACATATGAAAGAATTCTGGTCAAAACTGTACATATGAAACTTCAGAGATCAAACTGTACATCTGGCAGAGTTCTCTGGTCTAAAAAGATAATATTAGACAGCCCCACAGCCCACGACCCGTGAACCCGTGAACCCGAGAACCCGGAACCGAACCGGACGGGACGGGCGGGCGGCGGCGCGCGTGTGGGCTTAGCCTTGAACCCAAGCACATCTAGGTGTTCCCTCCTTTAAACACATGGGATACCCCTTGGGGTCCCAAACCCTTTACCAATTAGAGACTTATATAGAGAGCAATTCTTCCTATTCCCACCGATGTGGTAGATTTGTCCCACACCACATTTCCATGTCTCAAACACCATACTTCGTGGACCAATATCTCTTTCATTTCTTAACGAAATTAGACGATTCTTGGCCCTATGGTCATCTACTCACTTCGTAGATCATGCATGTGTAAAGAGACGAGGTCTCCAACATACGGAACACTAGTGTTTAATTCATCAAAGATGGGTGGACGCATCTCCCCGCCAAAGGCTAATTTCCAACAATCCCCTCTATGAAAGAGAGATTGTGGCGCACACACAAGGTGCCTACATTTCAGCAATCTTTCAGCTAAAAGATATTGCATCAGGAGAGGTAGCTTACGCTTTGAACCTTCCCTAGTTGAATACCATCGGACTTACTTACTGCGCGGTGAACGTGATGTCTTGAACCGTCAGTGTTTAGTGTAAGCCAAGACAACGATATCAACACAATAACTCTTCTTATTCATTTTCCTTCTTACGTTTCTGTCCGTTGTGGCCATGGACACACTTGGATTCTTAAGTGCGTTCATTTGAGGCGGCCATCCTCGCACTTAAATAGGTGATCTCCTACAAGGTATCCTGCTATACTCCACTTCTCAAGTGTTAGGAATCATTAAAAGTTTCCCCAACCTTAACCTCAACCGTTTGAGGATCTTTTAAAGGTTTGGAAGCTTAACCTTTACCCACCATGCAGGTAGCACTTTAATGTCTATCGCGGGAACATCTTTGGATTCATGTTTCTCTACAGAAATCATCATCCGAGGTGCTCTTGCGTCCACCGAAGCGCTCAACTAAACCTTTTGCCGCTTAGTTTTCCCATTGAACCAAATTCTTGGGATCTTCAATCAGTATGGTTGGGTTTCCACAGCAAAGGTTCGTATTGTTTGGGTTTTAAGCCAATTACCCTAGACTGGCAGAACACTTGATCTCAGGGTAGTCCCTTAGTTAGTAAACAATGATGTGACACCCGTGATGATCAACTGCCATACGGTCTTATGTCTCCGACAGATCCTGAAAGATATGTCCAGACGCCGTCATCCGTGTCCTTCCTGAAGCCGACCGGCTAGCCACAGTGTATAACTGCTGAAGGCACGAGTTTCTCCCAATAAGGGACGTCCTCTAAGGAGCCGTGAAGTTACTCAACTTCTTTCATGCTTTGTATAAAGCGCTACACTCCGATTCCATCATGAATCGGCCGATGCAAGTTTGCTTAGAGGATTTTCCAAGACCCACCATACACATTTACTTGTGGCTTTGGTGTTCTTGAGATCGATGTCGGTTTGCATCACTGTGTTCTCCCGAACATTTGGACATCGAGAATACTATAATCTGTAGATAAGCATTAACTCGGATATCGTCATATCAGTTAACGCCTTCTACCGATCATGTATTAAAATTATCGATGAACCTTAGTTCAATCGATGCATTAAATAGGGACGATACCAGGTCGGTTGTAGTGCGTACAATACATTGAACTACACATGATCTGTGCATATCGCTCTTTGTCTATGGGTGCACCATGATTCCAATCAGTTCTATGATTCATATCCATTAGTGGCTTCAACGAGACTGTCAACTATCGACCAGTCCGTTAGATGTCTTAGAAATCCAATTCCTAAGATGTCATCTGTGATACCCATATCTTTCATATCGAGACTTAGTTTCAATATGACTTTTACTTTCAGACTGTTGATTCTCCAACTGTTGGCTTTCTAATTTCAGAGTCAATGTTTACGTGGTCGATTCATTGTTTACATTTTATCTGAAACTTTCAGGACCAAAATGTAAATATTTCAGGACCAAAATGAAAGTTAGGAAGAAGCCCAACGATTGACAAACCAATTACGATCCTCTTCTTCCAACTCTCGGTTGGAAAGGTCATTTCAACATCCATGCCATGTAAGACTACAATGGCCCTGAATGTGAAGCTACTCACAGGGGAGCACATTTTACAACCCAAAGGTTCTTTTCCCGGAGGAAGATCAACCATTACGCAAGTATGGTTCTATATGATAGAATCTATTTCTTTCTTTAGCTTCTTTCCAAAGTAGTGCTTTTGGAGATGACAATTCTTTGTTAATTGTCCATGGTTCGTTCTCAACCATACAAGCTAGAAGGTATGGAACAAGTCTTTGTCCCCTCTTTGCTCCTTCTAGGTTCTACATCTAGAATCCCTGAGTTCTGCAGATCTGGAATATTAAGTTCCGGATAGCCAGCAACTTTCGAGTCCTCAGATACTTTAACGTCTAGTTTCGGACAGTCAGGCCCTCGCGGGTTCTTGTTAACCTTGAGCAATTACTCCTTTTTCCTTTTTCAAGGAAAAATATCTTCAAAGAATTCAACATTCTTTGACGCCAAGAGGTGATCAACACTACTGTTATTTGCAGATCCTGACAGATATGCAATCTACAGTCTTAGGTACAACTTGACCTGTTTCAGTATTCCAACTTTTACCAAGCAACCCCACATAATTTGGGCGTACGAGCTTTGGGCTTGGCTAACACCGTTGGACTGAGGTGAGAAATGAACAGTCGTTTAATGAACGATGCTTCACTTTCTCCCCCTCTATCACTACGAATTTCTCAATCCGTAGGCTTAGTTGATTTTCAACTTCAGCTTTGTAGCGCTTATCCGCTTCAACAACTTCATCTTTGCTATTTAACAAATAAAGCATTCCATACTTTGTACCATCATCAATGAAGGTCACAACGTACTTTTCTCCCCCCCTCTATTTTGTATAAACTTCAAATCACCCAAGTAGGTGTGACTAAGTTCTAGAGGAGCGGTGCTTCTTTCGCTATTCCCTTTGACGGAATTTCGAAAGGTGATTTTGCCTATTCGTCTACCTCACATTCATTTTGAGGGTTTATGTCGACAGAAGGCAACAATCTCAACATCGTTAGCTTTTGAATGACTTGCTATTTAACGTGTCTTAATCTATGATGGCATAGATGCACGGATTACAAATATATCATTCATTTGGCTATAGACGTACTGTACCATTCTTAGTTATTACAGACCTGTTGGACTAGTCTCAAACCAGCTTGACCAACAGCGTCCCTTAAACGAAGGTAGGGACATGTATCACCTCAGCTTAGAGTGGTCCCAGTCCCTGAAGGCCTATTGAGGACAACCTCTTCAACCCCTTCTACTTTAGAGGTGGCGTTGCTTCACATGAACAACCTCTTGCCGTGGTTAGGCGTAACAGGATCATATGTGATCACGGATACTGCCCACCGCAGCTTGCTTTGCAGATTGAGTGTCCAACTTCTTTTCTGCCTTTCTTTAGGCCTTCAGATCATTTCAGACCTGGAAACTCTGGCCCACCTTGCTAGGTGTCCATTACTTTTCCTATGAAATGAATTCGGCCCCACTCGATCGCTTCGGAGGCTTTATATGACTGAGTGTCCAATATCATCATATCAAAGGAATTTTGGCCCACTCCCGCTTGGAGGCTTTATATGACTGAGTGTCCAATATCATCCTATGAAGGATCTTACGCCAAATAGTATAGCCAGGCTCAGCGTTTTTAACTTTTAGACTTCTTCCGTTATGATTGGTGCCCAGATAATTCTTGGCGCTTACTTAAGAGTGGTAACCGATTTGTTGCGGTCAGTGGATCTTACTCCCTCGTATGTGCGAACATACTTTACACACTTTTAATAATTACTCTTAAAAGAACGGATCTTTTTAAGTTGCTTTACAATCCAATCTTTAAACGGAAAAGAAGATGAGATTAAACGTCTGATTTTTAAAGCGTAAGGAATATAAATTATTTTCATATTCCTCCTTACTTTAATCAAATTTTTAATCAGACCTTATTTAATCTTTATTCTTGACAAGTAAGAAAAACTACTTATCCCAATTTCGGATTCTGGCTCACTCCAGTCACTTCATCAAACTGAGTGTCCAGTTCCTTCTTACCATTATTCAGATCTTTTGTCTGGGATAGATACAGGCCTTCTGCTGCAAGATAGAAGTACATCTTCAGTCTTCTCCTCTTGTCCCAGTTGACATCTTCAGGCTCTCGTGAGCGCTTGTTCCAACCAGTCTTGGTAGCGGTGACACCATGAACACGTTCATCATCATCACTCTCTTCTACCAGAAAACCATTGTCATATCCAGATTTGGTCACACAACTTTTGACCGACATCTTTCGAAAACTAATAGTATTACAATACAATCTTGTCTTAAATTGATGGGATTCTATGGTACTTTATAGAGCAGTACGGAAAGTAATAACTATTACAAATGTTCGAAAGGATAAATAAATGGTCAATCTTCAAAACTGCCGCATGTGTGTTGTGTCTTGAATCTTGATCACCTTGCAAAGCCAATGTTGAGAAGCTAGCAAGTTTGTTGTGTCTTGAATCTTGATAACCTGAAATCAAGAAATAACTAAATCTGGATGGTTACAACGTTGTGTGTTGAGTCGAGGATAGCCCTCTATCCTTAAGACAAGATTGCCCCGTATATATGCTTTTACGTTAGCGGGCAATAGTCTTCCAAGATAAAACAACACTTTAATCTCAACACTACAAAGCCAATAGGTTGAGCCTGTCGAAGAAAACAAATATGACTCGACTTGCTGAAGATATGGAATAGGAAGGAAGAGTTTCTCTCTACTCTTCTCTTTTGTCTCTGTGTATATAGTGTGTCTCTGTTGTGTATATCTTGTGTATACGTGAGGGTTTGGTCACTGATTTTTAGTCGAAAATTGCACTAATTTTCGCTGAATATCACTCACTGTTTTGTGCTATTTTGTGGCTATTTTTCGGGCCTGTTACTTGCTGTTTTTTGTCTATGTTTGCTGCCTGTTTCTCACTGTATTTTCCTCTATTTTCTGCCACTGAATTGAGCCAAAGAAGGCTCAATATATAGCAAGGAGAAGGGGCTGTCTAACTGCCAAAATATGGCTGTTAATGGCTATTAGGAGGGCATTACAACAACTAAGTAATGACTGTTAATGGCCATTGAAAGGCTGCCCAACTGCCCAAGTAATGGGCTGTTAATGGAAGAGTTAATCAGCCAAGTAATGGCTGATTAATGCCTCAAAAAATAGTCCCAACGGTAGGCATTCTGCCTTCCGTCACCTTCCCAGAAACTTTGGGGACCAAACTGTAAATTTTGAAATTTCAGGGACCCAACTGTACATATGAAAACCACAAATTTCACAAATTTCACCAAATTTCACAAATTTCACGACTCCACAACCCACGACCCGTGAACCGTGAACACGAGAACCGGAACCGGAACCGGAACCGGAATCGGAATCGAATCAGCCGGACGGACGGCGGGCAAGCGGCGGCGGCAGCGTGTGGGCTTAGCCTTGAACCCAAGCACATCTAGGTCTTTCCTTCTTTAAACACATGGGATACCCCTTGGGGTCCCAAACCCTTTACCAATTAGAGACTTATATAGAGAGCAATTCTTCCTATTCCCACCGATGTGGTAGATTTATCCCACACCACATTTCCATGTCTCAAACACCTTACTTCGTGGACCAATATCTCTTTCATTTCTTAACGAAATTAGACGATTCTTGGCCCTACGGTCATCTACTCACTTCGTAGATCATGCATGTGTAAAGAGATGAGGTCTCCAACATACGGAACACTAGTGTTTAATTCATCAAAGATGGGTGGACGCATCTCCCCGCCAAAGGCTAATTTCCAACAAAGTCTTGGTTGGATTGTTGAAGTAAGAACTTGCAAATCGGTAGTCGAAAATCGAGTATGGATGATTGTAGTTTATTGGGTTGTTTTGAAGTAGTGTGTGTGGTGTCTTGTGGCCAAATAGAAATTGGTGAAAGGGATCTAGTTATTTTTTTTTATTGCTATGAAACAAGCTTGTCGCTCCATAAGTCGTATTCTAGTTTTCCTTTAGTATGACGATAGCCATGTTGTTGCTATTGTAGATCGAAGTACTATTCGGGTTGAGTGCGTTATCATATTGGACAAGCCTATGAAAGATATGTAATAGCTATCCCTTCTTTCATAGCATGATTCTTAACGTATGTCGGTGTTCGAAAAGAAGTGTCTAATAAGTATTCTAAATCTTGCCATTGTTTGTCCCTTGTTGGGACTACTGTCATGTCACATGTTGTCTCTTGTCACAAATTGACGTGTCAACTGCTATTCTGAGTTTATTGTATATCTTATTCCTCTTAATGGAGAGTACCAAAAGTATTATTCATTGATACGACCAAATTTCGTACTAAAGTAAACAAAAGAGTCTTATGAAATAAATGAGACAATAGTACTATGGACATTAATATTGGCAGGGCGATGGATATAGATATATAAACACCACGAATGATTATATGTTGGCTGATGGATATATATATATATATATATATATATATATATAAACACCGCTGAGCTATAATCGGTTGGGCGATGAATATATAAAAACACTACCAAGCTATAATCGGTCGGGCGATGGATAAGTATATGTATGTATAAGAGTTTCAGTACAGTTTCAAAGTTATATTGTTCGCCATACCTGGCATCCAGGTATCAGGTTGCTTCTTATACCCTGTTTACAACTTATGCTTTCATATTGATATTCACTCCTTAAATACCAGCACATTTCATTCATACTGACGTCCCTTTTGTCAGGGGAGCTACATTTCATGTTGCAGGTTCAGATAGAGGCTTAGATAGATAGACCTCTCAAGTAGGAGCTTGTTCAGTTAAACTGTGGTTGGTAAGCTTCGGTTCTTCCGGAGCTACCGAGTTAGGTGTTTTAATTTGTCTTATGTATATTTACAGTTGATGGGTAAGCCAGGGCCCTGTCCCAACCATATGACAGAAATATGTTGTTCCTAGAGGCTTGTAGACTTGGGTGGTATGTCTAGATGTTATGTACGGTCTTGTCAATCTTGATGTTCGTCTGTTGACCTATACTATGGCCTTCTCAGCCTTGTATATATGTATGTCTGTTTTGGGTTGTCTACCCTTTCAGATTTAGATATCCATATGACATTCTACGTTTACAAATCGTGGCCTTCTCGGCCCTACATGTGTGTTGATTGTATCTCCATACAAATTAGAGTTTGTTATGGCCTTGTCGGCCGAAGTTTCCATACGTTCAGGTTACTGGTTTTAGAGTGGTATGCTCGGGCAAGTAGGGCACCGAGTGCCGGCCACACCTCCCCAGGTTGGGGTGTGACATTTAATTAGCAAATCATCCCTCAATAAAGTCTACGACGTCTTAACATATATACCTCTAAGTTGAGCAAACGAATCACAATAAAGTCTTCATTTTCCGGAGTGACTTGGAACGCTCCCGATCCGAGCGAAGCTTAAGTCTTTCAGAAGTTCTACTGCCTACAAATTCACCAAACGAATTCAATCTAGCCAAAATAGTACTCTAGGAGATTAAACGAGTTCAATGATACCCATATTGCTATAGTAATAACTCGAGCCTAAAAAGTCAAACTCGAGCCCTCAGGGAGAAAACTAGAATTTTATTTGAATATCAGTTTAACCATAACTTATAAAGTCTAAATCCAGAAAATGACTCATTCCAACCTCAAATCAACCTCCGTATCGAAGAATTTCATATTCTTAACTTTAGGAGTTAAAAGCTCAATTTCTACAACCAAAATATGGATAAAGCTAGTTAAATGATGGAATCATGGGAGCAATTTCGAGATCAATATTAGAAACACAACTTCAAGCCAAATCATGAAGATTGCCTCCACATTCACCTCAAACCAATACTAATTGCTAATTTATCAATATCGGGTATAATATTCATCCGGTCTACGAGCTCAAATTTCAATAAAATTTATATTCTTATGAAGTCTTCTCCATAAGGATACCAACTACTTTATAAATTCTAAATCTTGGTGGAAGAATGATAGTAAATTGATAATTTTCCCTAATCTGTAAATATCGAGTTAAAATAGATGTCCGGTGAACTATGTCGGAAGAAGATAAATCACATCTCAATGAAACGCCATATCGTGAGGATGAAGATATTATACTCACAATCCCAATTTGACCAACTTTGACCTTTAATCTTAGATTTATGTAAAACTCATGGATTTGAGTTGGAAACCATACCTTGATGATATCTCATGATTACTCATTAATTTCTCTTTCAAAATTAACGTTTTCTTGTTGTCACGACCCAAATCAAGGATCATGATGGCACCTACATTATCCCCGGTAGGCGAACCATCTCCAAAATTATTTATTCAAATTAAGGAAAATAGAAGCAGAATGATAAAGAATTCATATTAGAACAGAATTTCCATAAGAATGCTTAAAAACATCAAGTACTAAGCATTACATTTCCCCAAAACCTGGTCTGACTCGTACAAGAGCGACTATAACTAGAACTACTTGAAAGGATTAAACATCAATATCTGTCTTGGAATAGTAAGAATAGAATAATAATACAGATGAAAATCAGGGCTACTGATAGGACATGTATCTCACCATGAACTTACAAGGATCGCCCCGAAATTCGGAACTAGAACAATGGAATGTATCTGCATCCAAATAAAAAATGCAACAAGTGTAGTATGAGTACACAATGTACCCCAGTAGGCATCATAGGCCGACAATGATAGAAAATATGTAAGACATATAAAAATTGAGTCTATTGCCTACTAATTATCATCTTAGCCTAATCCACACCTAATCACATAACACATGCAGAACATGAAGGTTGAGAAAATGTACAATCAAGGAAATCAATTACGTCACAGTTTACTCATATTGAATTTATACCATTCAAGCTCATACCGCTCTTCATAAGATCACCCTCAGTCCATTTGACTCTGATTCTCTCTAACTTGCTTCCTTATAAATCTCTATAAATCACTTAACCTTTCATTAATTAGTAGTACATAACTAAGTCCTTTTATCCATGCAATTACAGATAAGCCATATAGACATATAAGCAACAAGGAATGAAATGAATGCAATGTAAGTAATGAAATATAACTGGCCATTTCCGAACCTGGTATACATATGCTATGGTACGTCGCCACATAGCTTTGATCCATGGGGGACTCCGCGAGTCCAAATACTGCTCACAATCAATCAAAATGATCCATCGGGCTGGTGGAGCATCAAATCACAGACTCATTTATCAAGCCATTTCATATCATATCATCTTAGTATAAAAATCAACTCATAGCAATTCCATTTACCTTTGTTTCCTAGTCTCATCCGATCAAATACCATAACCGATCCATCTTAATATCAAGGGTAATATGAGTGTATGAATGCAGTAAATACAACAAGTAATCTTGAAGTGTTAGATGAAATCATGTTAAGAGATGAGTAAACACATGCCTCAATATCATGAATAACACATAGTTCCAGATAATTAGTTTTTCTTATTAGGAGGCATAGAATGATGAGTAAATCAAATCAACAATCACAAGTAAGCAAATATGACGACGTGCCCACACAACGTCAGTCGTGTCAACCTAAGTATGATCCCCTAAACATATTTCACCGGTACTCATCCAAGTGCTCATCACAGTCACTAAGGTGGGACCCCAAATACCCCTCAATAGCTATAAATACTACATGCATCTATTAGAGTCTAAAGAGTAAACCATAGCCTACCTCACTATCGAGCGGGTGTCGTGAACCTCAAGCCAATGCCTTTCCCTTTCGAAGAGCCTCAGAATGATCAAAACAACTTCTAAAAGAAAGCCAAATACGCAACCCAAAAAGCGACCCAGACCCACAAGAGCAAAATTAGAACTTTAAGTTAAAAACACTTTATTCCTACTACAAATAGTCATAATCCTAAGTTTCATGGAATTCTAGTCCCAATTGAACCTCCAATTCCAAGAATTTATTCAAATACCCACTTTGTGTCAACCCAAAAATCAAAGTTGGAAAATTGTGGATTTGAAACAAAATTGGGATGACAATAATTAAATGGGTCTACAGGGGACGTATGTTTTTTTCTCTTAAGATATGTTTGCTAACATGAGCCTACACTGATTATGATAACCCAATGACCACCTTTTCCGATGAAGACAGTTACTCCTAAAAATAGTTACTCTTTCCGTCCATCGCCGTTAACTTTCAGCAGCTTTCTCCCTCTCTAATGTCAATCAATTGAGGAGGTTGAGGAGGCCCAAGGTTCAGTTACGGACTCTCAAGCGTCTATCCATCTAGAATCATATGGCGGTCCGTCGACCACGACTACTTCGGTGATCAGAAGGCTTCAGTTCTCAATGGCTACGAATTCAGTCCAGGCCACCCCACAAGAGGTAGATGATTTCATGGCCAATCGCCTTGCACAAAAGGGTAAACCTTTCACTTATGTTCCCCCGATAATGAAATATGGTAAAATTGTTGTTAACATTATTGAAGATGACTTGAAATCCCAAGAGGAATACATGAAAACAACGTTAATTGGTTTTATAGTTAGTGATACACCATATCTCAAATCGTTAGAAGCTTATATTACTAGTAGTTGGTATTTTGTTGAAAACCCCCAAATATTGATTCACGATAATGGCTATTACATTTTTTGATTTACCTCGATGACTGACCGTGACAAAGTATTGGATGTTGGACCCTTTACATTTCACAATAAACCCTTCATCATTCGACCTTGGGTGATTGATTGTGTTTTTAACCATGACTGCATCACTATAATTCCTCTATGGGTAATCTTCCTAGGGTTGCCTATAGGGTATTGGTCGAGTGAAACACTGAGCAAGGTTGCTAGTGCAGTTGGTAGGCCAATGTATACAGACAAATTCACAGCCAACATGGATAAGATTGCCTATGCTCGCATTTTGGTGGCAGTTAATGTATCTCAACCTTTAGTTGATGCTATTGAGCTCATAACACCACAAGGCCCTATTCATTAGGTTGTAGATTATGACTGGAGACCAAAATTTTGTACAAACTGTATGAAGTTTGGTCATATTGGTGAGAATTGTTGGAACAAGGTGGAAGAACATCAGGAGCCTGATTTTCAATAGAGACCTAGAAGGAGAAGGAGGAGGAGGAGACACATAAGGGGAGGGCCTCCTAGACAGGACTGGTTATCTAAAGAGGATCAGGAAATTTAAAATGGTATAGAGTAGTTACAACAGTCCCCACTTGCTCAGCATGTGGTTCATCCAGTTCCTAATTAGGGTGGTGATTCTCAAGTAACTGTACCAGTTAAGATTGATAATATGTATGTTGTTCTTACTAAGAATGGAGCACAGACAAGCTCTTCTCAAACTGAGGGCCAAAGGCTTCCTCAACCCCCATAATTATTACTACATGGTATGTTAGGGGTTTGAATCAACCCCTAAAACAGAAAGAGCTG
The DNA here is from genome assembly GCA_029783415.1 of Anisodus acutangulus. Classification (NCBI taxonomy): domain Eukaryota; kingdom Viridiplantae; phylum Streptophyta; class Magnoliopsida; order Solanales; family Solanaceae; genus Anisodus; species Anisodus acutangulus. The sequence goes on along the minus strand of CM056495.1, from coordinate 44,992,590 downwards.
AAACTCTTTCTGCAAAAGCATAAGATAGATATAACTGGATGTTTGGAAACTAAAATTAAGAAGAATAAGTCACAAAGCATTTTGAATAAGGTAGATATGGGGTAGGGGTATAGATGCAACTATCCTATAGCCTACAATGGAAGTATTTGGTTACTTTGGATATCTACTGTTCAAATGCAGATCATACATGTTACTGACTAATGTGTTCATTGCAAAGTAGAAGGTGTCGTTAACTTATCTACTTATCATACTATGGTATATGCTTATAATGAGGCTCAGCATAGATAAGCTTTATGGAATGATCTTATATAGTTTGGCAACAACATACAGGGGCCTTGGCTCTTGTGTGGGGATTTCAACATAATACTGTCTTCTGATGACATGTTGGGTTCTCTTGTGTTACCAGTTGAAACCCAAGACTTTAGAGATTATGTCGATGCACTGCAGCTTACCCCATTGAAATCTAAGGGGTGGTTTTTCACCTTTTGTAACAAGCAGCAGGCTGACAGTATAGTTTACTCTAGAATTGACTAGGCTTTAGGGAACTTCCAATGGCTACATCTCTATGGTGATATGTAAGCAAATATTTTGAATCTTGGAATATCTGATCACTCTCCTATTTTAATTCATTGTATTCCTTAGGTGAACACCCATCCAAAGCCATTTAAGTTGTTCAACAATGTCATGGATCACCTAGAGTTTGCTACTGTTCTTTCCACAACTTGGACTCATAACTTTACTGGCACTAAAATGTTTAACTTGTCGATGAAATTGAAAGCAGTGAAGGAAGAGGTGAAGGGACTGGACTCCTATTTGGCCTCTTATAGCCAGAAGCTCCAATACGCTAGACAAACTTTGGAAATTATCCAAGCTTCAATGATGATCTAACCATTCAATCAACAGTTGATAGAACAAGAAAAGCTTATTCAACTTGAGCTTACAAAATGGAACAAAGTAGAGGATATGGCATTAAGACAAAAGTCAAGGACAATGTAGACTAGTTGTGGGGACTCAAATTCAAGATATTTCCATGCCCAATGCAAAATGAGAGCCAGTAGGAATAGCATTACCTCTATTTATAATGTTACATGTAGAAAACTCACTGATCATGTACATGTGGAGAATGAGTTTACCTCATTTTTTACTCAACTAACGGGCACTGCAGCGGAGGAGATGTCTTGTCCTAATCTGAAACAATAAAAAAAAGGGCCTTGTCTTTCCTATCAGCAACAGCAGTGTGACTTGATCAAGGAGGTGACTGATGAAGATATTCTAAATGCTATCAAGGCATGCCTCCAGACAAATCACCAGGTATTGATGGTTTTCCAATTGAATTCTTCACTAGAAGCTGGGAGGTGGTGAAAAAGGATGTATTAGTTGTTGTGCATGAATTTTTCAAGTTTGGTAGGATCCTTAGAGCCTTCAATGGGACTGTTGTTACCTTAATACAAAAAATCCCTACTCCTACCAATCTCAAAGACTATAGACCCATTGCTTGTTGTACAACTTTCTACAAGATAATCACCTAAGTCTTGACTAATAGAATCAAAAGTGTTGTCAGTACCATAATCAGCCCTTCTCAATCAGCTTTTATAGAAGGAAGATCTATTATAGACAATATTCTTTTTATCCATGAACTGTTCAGATGGTACACAAGAAAAGGTCTGTCTCCTAGATGTGTGATGAAAGTTGATATTAGGGAAGCCTATGACTCAATAGAATGGTGCTTTTTAAAGAAAATGATTGTTGAGTTGGGCTTCCCATACAACTTCATCATATGGATAATGAATGTATTTCAACAGTTTCTTACTCATTGGTATTAAATGGTGGGCTGGCCAAACCAATTTTTGGGAAGTAAGGTATCAGACAGGGTGACATAGGGTCACCCTACCTTTTTATCATTGAAATGGAGTACTTACAGAGGGAGTTGAATTTGGTGATTACAAACAAAGTATTTAAGTTCCATCCAAGATGTAAAAAACTTGGAGTGGTTCATATATGCTTTGCTGATGATCTGCTTATGTTCTGAAAGGATGATATTCCCTCTATCAAATTGATTCAAGAGGCATTCAATAGGTTCTCTATTATATCGGGATTACAAACTAATGTTTACAAGAGTTCAATCTACATGTCAGGGGTGAAGCCTGAGCTAAAACATGAAATTATGACTACCTTGAGATTTCTGGAGGGTACTCTTCCGTTTAAGTATTTGGGAATGCCTCTATTATCAAATAAGCTTATTATTTCCCAATGTATGCCACTGGTGGAAAGAATCACAGAAAGGGTGAGGTGTTGGTCAGCAAAATTGTTATCTTATACAGATAGATTGCAATTGATTAAATCAGTGCTATTTGGGATATAGAGTTATTGGGCTCAATTTTTCCTACTTCCTAAGAGAATCATGAAACTTGTGGAAGTTGTTTGTAGATCATTTTTATGGTCAAGTAATGCTAATATCTCAAAGAAAGCATTGGTTTCATGGTCTAAAACTTGCCTTCAAAAAGCCGCAGGGGCCAAAATGTCATGAACATCTGCATATGGAACAAGGTTGCTATTGTCAAACAACTGTGGGTAATTTCTGAGAAAAATGATTGACTTTGGATCAGGTGGGTGTATTATTATTACATTAAAGGCTCCACTGTGGACTGAGGAGAAATTACCAAACGTCTAGCATTCCCTCACGCTTGGCGCCAATGAGGTTTTTATTTGAGAGAAAAAAGAAGACTATGCCTTCGCCATGCTTAGTCCCAAATTCTGCTACTTGGGTAATCAAAAAGATTATTGAGGCTAGGAAGTATGTCATGCAATCACATAGTCTTCAGGGTGACTTACAAGCAAGGCAGTCAACTGTTGTCAAAAGGCAGAAATTCTTAATCAAGAACATGTATGTGTCTCTTGTACCAATCCATGCTAAAGTTCCTTGGAAGTGTCTATCACAAGAAGGTAGTATCCACCCAGACACAAGTTCAGTAGATGGGCTTTCAGAGAAGCATAATGAGTTGGGATGAGGAACTGGAATGGATATGTAAATGGGCAAAGAGGAAGTCTGGAAAAGGTGACGTCATATGTAGTGTTTTTGCAATGACTGTGTCTTGCATATGGAGAAAGGAATTGTATCAGATTCTAGAACACTGTTTACAACTGTGATGGGCTATGTAGGGAAATTGCTATCTATCTATATATACAAGGAAGATCTATTCAGAAATGGCAAGCCCATCTAGTTATACTCAACTCCATCCCTTGATTTGCTGACAAGAGTGCTAAAGTTGATTAGCTCATGTCTTCCCTATTGTAATAGCCTAGCTTTAAATGTTTTGTACTGGTTGTTAATTGCTGTTAGATAGCATAGATTAGAAGATAACTTTTTAGTTTTCTACATAGCTAGATTGAACTTGTCATTTACTTTGAGAAAATAGGTGGTCTGCACCTATTCTGCTTTGTAATTCACACTTTGGTAATAATAATATTGTTTATTTACCAAAAAAATCAAAATTGTAGTTTGAAATAGGTCCCTCAATCATAAACAAGTAAAGACTTGAACATTTATCTTTGTTGAAGAAAATCCAAGGGTTCAATTCTAGGGTTCATATCCACATACTTCACATTTCCAAAACTTGATTAGAAATATGAATTCATTAACTAGACATGGATATAATCATTAAACCAAGGTAAAAAACTTTTCCAAGAGAAAACCTAGAAAAACCCTCTTCAATTCGCCCAAAACCGAGATCAAATGCTCCCAAAATTGTAAAATAAAGAGTCTAGGTCGAAATGGGGTTTGAAGAGAATTCTTACCAACTATCCTGCTTCTACGAATATTTCCTCGGCCACGCATCTGCGAAGAAGAGGACGCAGGAGCGGTCGTCACTTAACTTCCCAAAATGTGCAAGGGCGAGGGTTTTTCGCATCTGTGCTCAACCCATCGCAGATGCGGCCTCCCCTGACCTAAGGGTTCCTCGCATCTGTGCACTAATTTCCGCAGAAGCGGATGCGCAGCTGCGGCTACCCATCGACAGTTGCGCCATACCAGAACGAGAAAATAAACCATTTCAAAAATATTCAACCCGACACCTGAAACTCATTTGAGACCTCCCGAATACAAACCAAATATGCAGACATATCGAAAAACCTGCTTCGAACTCACTTGCGCACTCGGATGTGCTGACTCAAGTTAATTCCAAACCAACCAAAACACATAAATCCAATAAATGACTCGAAACATATGTACATGTCTCGGTACCCAAACCAATGACTCGACTAAGTCATAAATGACGTTCTGGACCTAATAGAAGTGACGAAACTTAGAAATAGATACATTTACCTAAAAGTCATTTTTTTGTCAACTCTTTCCATTTCAAGACTTAAGAAACTCCTAACTCTATTTTCCTTTTGAAACCTATGAGGTTGTAACTTCGAGACACGTGGCACCCATCCCCGCAAGTCACAAACATCAAAAAGAGTTTGCAGGAAGGGTAATCGGATCAAGACAAGATGCTAAGCCTAAAATGACCGAACGGGTCATTACATCATATACCAATTAAATAAACATTCATTCTAGAATGGAAAGAAAGGTACGAAAGCCAATGAGTACCCAAGGAATATCCATTATAACCTCGTGAAAGCCTCCATAGGTAGGGACTATGCCGATAGTACCGTATGTTCACTCTATTAGCCAAAACTACTATTAACTTAAACCTAATGATCCAAATTTCCATTTCTTCATACCTAAATTCCTTTCACAATTGATCCTCGAAAGTAAGAACTGCCTCCGCTTAAATTCTCTGATTTGATTATAAACATACTTCTATAAGCTTTTGATTGATTCCATAAATATCACTTTAATCACCACTATCCTATAGTTGTAGCAATAACCATTGTCCATTCTGTGACAATAAAATATTCTAAATCTACCAATGCTTCTGTCACACCTTCCCAAATCGTCTTTTGCACCAAGGTTCCTTAGAAACACGTAGATACACGCCACAATCCCAAATCATGACTTCCTTTCACGAGAAAAGAATTCTTGCTTTATCTGAGAAATTTCTAAGAAATTCCATCCAAAAACTGATCTTATCCAAATTCGATTGTGCTAATTCCAGTTCTATTAGTTTCGCTTCATCGTGCTGAAGATACTAAGTCGACACCTTTCATCACATTCCTCTTGAATCTTCAAACAACATACTACACACATCTCCCTATTGATTACCTTATTGTGCCAAATCCGTATAACATCAACTTTTTACTCTAAAGACTTCACATACGTGGCCAAATACCAAGAAAATCCATTAGAACTGTCTGTATAGTTGCCATCATTGGCCCCACCTGCAAACTTCAATGAGCCTCGGTAACGCTGCCATACCTCAATCCTGAACTGAAATCCATCTACTCTATGAAGGCGATTTACTAGAATACCCATATGTACTTCTGGTAATATAAACACAATTCCCTGGCTCTAATTGAACAATTCTGACCCAAAAATAAATGCACAACTCTCCGAATATCACTAATGGTCACCTGAACTGACTCCAAACCTTCACGAACCAACTATAGTCCTTTCATACATCTATGGCAACCGATTCTAATCCTTTTCTCATAAACAAGCAATGTTGTGTCGTCACCCTCGACTCCAAAAGATGAAATCTATCCAAGTCATCAAGTTAGTACCGAAAAACAATACCTTATGATTGTAATCATCAAGTTCCTCAACATTCACCCGATACACAAATATGATAGAACCCCATGAATTCTAAATACATCAAATTCTCCTCATGCTTTCTCTTAACTAGCTCACAACTTTGAATACTTCAAAGCAAAACCTGCAGCCTCGTTAAATACACATTTAACCATCGAATCCCCAATTGGAACACCTCGATATGCCTTTAACAAATCCAAAAGTATCCAACCTTGCTATATTTGCACCATACCTCGCGCAACTTCTCCAAAGTTTTAATACCTGAAATACTCACCGATGCTATTATTCAACAATGTTTCAACATAATCTACCGCCACAATCACAACGCCTCCTCGAAAATCTAACTTTAACCTTGAAACTGCAGAGATTCTCAAGATTCCCTCTTCTTAATCCACTCTAGGCCATTCATCTAAGAATGTAGTGTAGTTACCCACCTCACTACATCGCCAGTCGCCAATCCAAAATCCCATGGAACATTTTTCATAACACTTAGTTCAATTACTGTAGACTTACTCCTTCGAACGTACTAAACAATTTTACCCCATCTGAAAGACGCAAAAATAATGCCACCATAATCCACACCGACTCAAGTAACCCCGCTACTTCGAATCCAAATCCTTTCCTTTGCCCGAAGATGTACCTTACACATTCCGATTCTCGATCAACTATACATTTATCTTAATTCTTCAATTTCCCTATTCCATTTAAATCACATTCACCGCTATCGACCGATTATCACTCAGTCCCACTCATAATATACTGTAATACTATAAGTCCTGCAAAATAGCTGAACCGATCTTGGAGATGGGAGTTTCCCTTGCCTCCCTCGAACTTCAAAACTGAAAGTTTCCTTGCCTCTCTCGAATTTCAAAATTGAATGATTCTCTAAATCCGATGCATCATAAATACAATCCTTTATGAAGTTTCTCCACTAGAAAGGTACCGACCAACTCTGGTTATTCAACAAAAAATCAATTATTACCAAAGCAATACCCCAACCACCACTGAACTGTTCCATAACCCGCATGTCGATCCTTAATTACTGAACATGCAATCCTATTAGCATTCTCATATAAGTTCGCCAAAGTACCCTTGCCAAAATCCTTTAATTAAAATAATCCTTCTTCCATCTTGGTTTATGGGTTTACGACACAATATCAATACCCGAATGTTCTTTAGTGAACTCAACTCTCCTGGTTTCAACTAGTATTGCTAATCCTTAATTCAATATTCTGAATGCTCTTCATAACTTGAATTAGTTCAAATCCATCATTGATCTGTTACCACAAATGTCCCTATTGATCACACCTCACTCGAGTGTCCTTATATGATGCTTGCCTGTGAAGAAACACCCCTTATGTTAATTCGCTGAACTAGAATGCATCTAACAAATAATGCGATTATTCTTCTCATTTGGTCAGACTGACCATGTTGTATGGGGCGAAGTGTTGGCCGGTCAAAACTTTGCACACTTAAAAGTTGAAAGTTACGGAGATGAGGATGTTAAGATGGATATGTGGGCATACAAGGAGGGATAAAATTAGAAATGATGATATTAGGGACAGAGTGGGAGTGGCCTCGGTGGAGGATAAGATGCGAGAAGCTAGGTTCAGATGGTTTGGACACGTGCAGAGGTAGGGATGGCAACAAATCAGATCTGGACCGGATCCAACTAGATCCAGATCCAGATCCGTTTTTCATACCTGAATCCAGATTCGGATCCGGATCCGGATCCGGATCCATCGAGTCCATAAAAATCATATCCAAATCCGGATCCATCGGATCTACCGGGTCCACGGATCGGAACTGGATCCACACGTAAAATAGTTTGTCTTGCTAAGAATTTTTTTTAAACTGACAAATGGTTTTTACTTAGCTAACAGTTTACTGTGTTTCAATTTTGAAATGTTCATATGAGATATTTTGTTTGTTGTCTCGTTTTGATTGTGAGCTATTAATTGAAAATGTTGGACAATGACAATAGTTGTGGAAAATGTTGACTAGTATTTCCACAATGCAGAACTTGCATGAGCTTGGAACCTTCACAAATGAAGTGAATATAATTTTAACTACTTGTCTATGGAGATGTTAGTCATTCACTAATATAATATTATTTTATTATCGAAGTTACCTTTTTATTTTTTTGTTTTTGAGTTAACGCGGGGATAAATTAAACTTGCAAGGATGTGCTTAGCAATTTTAAGAAAATACTTATAAAATTACATTCTAGGTTATGAATATATTTAATAAAAAATAGATTCACGGGTCGGATCTGGACCGGATACGGATCTCAAATACAAGATCCATATCCAGATTCGATCCGTTAGAAATGGATCCGGGTCCGATCCGGATCCGTCGGGTCCAAATTTTGAAGATCCATATCTTATAAAACGGATCTGGATTCACCGGATCTGGATCGGGTCCAAGATCCATTGTCATCTCTATGCAGAGGAGACACATAAATGACCCAGTGCGGAGGTGTGAAAGGTTGGCTATGGACGGGTACATGAGGGGTAAAGGTAGGCCGATGACGTATTGGGGAGAAGTCATTAGACGAGATATGGCGCAGGTGCAACTCATTGAGGACATGATATTAGATAGGGGGTTATGGAGGACACGTATTAGAGTAGAATGATAGAAGGTAGCCCAGCGTAGTCCTACCTACGCTTACAAACTGGTAGTTGTAGTATTATTATTGTACGCTCACTTAGCCTATCATTTTGCCTTATAGTCCCTTGTCGTTTGATTTATGCTGCTATGTATATTTTGTTTGCCTTATTTACTTGCATTAGATGTTTATTTTTTTTGCTTCTTTCTTGTTCAGAATGCGTTGTCATGACTTACGCACTTTGTGTGTCTTACTTTGCTTGGGCTTATGCTTTGTATTGAACCGATGGTCTCTCGAAAACAGCCGCTCTACCTACCAATGTAGAGGTAAGGTCTGTGTACACTCTACCCTCCCCACACCCCGTATTGTGGGATTTCATTGGGTATGTTGTTGTTGTTGGTCAGCTCTACTAAGTGACGACACCAGTAATCGTAAAAACATCTCAAGTATTAACCTTTATATATCATGCCCACAAACCTTATCCCAAAACTAGATGCAAGACCCGATAATTTCTTATCTATAAAACTTCACACTTGTCCAGCACTAGAGTCATTCCTATTAATCAATCACTGGCCTACATTAGCCTATGACATATTCAAACATACCAACCCATTTATTATCCCTTACATCCACTCTACATTAAGAAACTGCAATATAAATCACAAATCAACAAGCTTTTGGTTTCAAATGATCCCCTTTTATCACTAACCTCAAACACCAAACAATCCTACGGACATACCCTTTATTGAAGGATCATAGCTGCCTGTTTCCTTAAATTTAACTCATCACAAGAAGCATTGCCTTCTGACCTAGAACAAATAGTCATTTCCTGAAGGAGCCTCCAAACCACTGGTACTTATTTTAACACTACAATCCTTCCCAGTCAAAGCCACAAGATACCGATTGTTCCCTTTCTATTGGGGAAGATTCATCCACCCAAATCCCCATTCTTACGCATCTGTCCCATAGGACAACGAAGAACTTTTACTACTATACCCTAAGAAGTCTGATTTCCTCGCACCTTATCACAAAAGACGTAGCCCTTCAAGTGTCTATTCTCCAATCCTTTTCACAGTTGCTGTACTTTTGCCAAATTATATGGCCTTTCCCAATCCTACATCTATACCTTGACATTGTTACAGTGGTGCCACAAATCCTCATAATAAACTTGACGATGCTGAAACATTCCCACTCCAAGCACACCACGAGCAAACTATTTTTGTTAAGCCATAGTTGCATTCCCTCGACTTTCAAGCAATCAACCATTGAATACATAGTGATCATGTAGTTTCCCACGTACTATCATTCCCACTTTTCAAAGATATCACTGAACTAAGGAGCCTCAATCACAGCCCCATTCAACTGAACATTAAAATCATAGCTGAAAACTGAACTTGGTTACGCGTTCGTATTATAGTGACACATCTGGTACCCTACCGCACGATGTCATATCCAACCACTGACGTACGAACTTAAGAGTGTGTTCCCATTATTAATGACAGAATAAGATAAATGAGTTTTAGATACCAATTAGAATTGACCAGATACCAATTTGAATTAGGTAGCACAAAAGGAACGAAAGAATGGAAGTTTCCAAATGTCCCATAGCCTCTCGATGATGGGTACAGACGTCTACGTACCAATCCGCAAAAATCTACTAGACACTGCTCTTGTACTCGTGAGACTGGTGAACCTAGAGCTCTGATATCAACTTGTCATGACTCAAATCACGGGTCATGATGACACATATACTATCCCCAGTAGGCGAACCATCCCCAAAATTATTTATTCAAATTAAGGAAAATAGAAGAAGAATAATAAAGAATTCATATTAGAACATAATTTCCATAAGAATGCTTAAAAATATCAAGTACTAAATATAACATTTCCCTAATACCTGGTCTGACTCGAACAAGAGCGACTATAACTAGAACTACTTGAAAGGATTAAATATCAATATTTGTCCTGGAATGGTAAGAACATAATAATAATACATATGAAGACTAAGGCTACTGATAGGACATGTTGCTCACCATGAACCTCCAAGGATCGCCCTGGAAGTCGGAACTGGAATAATAAAATGTATATGCATCCAAATAAAATATGCAACAAGTGTAGTATGAGTACATAACATATCCCGTAGGCATCATAGGCTGACAATGATAGAATATAAGTAACACATAAAAATTGAGTCTATTGCCTACAAATATCATCTTATCCTAATCCTCACGTAATCACATAACACATTCAGAACATGAAGATTGAGAAAATGTACAATCAAGGAAAACAATTACATCATAATTTACTCGTATTGAATTTACATTGTTCAAGCTCATATCGCTCTTTATAAGATCGCCCTAAGTCCATTTGACTCTGATTCTCTCTAACTCACTTCCTTATAAATCGATAGTTATCACTTAACCTTTCATTAATTAGTAGTACACAACTAATTCCTTTTATCCATGTAATTACAGATAAGCTATATAGACACATAAGCAACAAGGAATGAAATGAATGCAATGTTACGCACTGTTAGTGATGCGATGCAACCAGCCATTTCCAAAACTGGTATACATATTCTATTGTACGTTGCCACATAGCTATTGTAACACCTCGTACTTTCGGGCGATGGGTTGAGCAGCTAGACGTATGAAAGTATACCCTAGTCCCGAAGAATTTTGGTTACATTCAAGCATGTAAATAAAAGGCTCATCGTATAAGAGGATGAAGTCCCTAAATAATTTAGGACTTAACAAGTGTGACGACGGTGATTGAAAATTAATTAGGAGTGTAATTATTTAAATGAGGGACTGTAGTGGAGTAGGATAAATTGTAAGGGGACATACCCATGTGATTGAGGGATACGTGGCATCAAAATGAGTGATGGAGAATTGCAGCAAGTGGATAGTCATCACTTATCATATGATGTGGCAACATTCATGATTATAATTGTGTTTGAGGGCCAAGTGGAACCACGTGTAAAGCAAAGCATTTACCATACATTTAGATTCTTATCATTTATCACTAAGAAGTCATTTGAAATAATTTTTTTGTACAACTTATTATTGACCAACCCATGATTTACATTGTGGAAGCACCATTATTTTCGTTTCTTTCTTTAAAGAGATGAAATACATTTACTTAGACCTATGATCGAGGTTATATCCATCTCGATTTCATTCGGGTAATAGCAAATCGAAAATTTCTTCGAAGTGAAGTAATATGGAAGAAGAGGGTTTTTTTGAAAAAATTAAGATTGGGGTGCATTACGGGCTGCTTTAGTTGTATTGTGGACACAAAATGGCTAAGGTATGTTATGGAAAATCTTCTTTCTTTTGGCATGTTCCATGTAACGAAACGTAAACGTAAACGTAATATTATCCCATAAATGATTCTACTCTTAGTAGTTAAGAATATTCATGTTATTCATTCCTGTTGTCAAAGCATGTCTAAATATGTTCCTAAATCCTTATTAAGGTATATGTGAAATATGAGTATTCATAATGTAAATCGGAGGTGAATCGATATTACATCACTCCGACAAACTTATAGTGTCTTATTATCATATAATTCATGTATTATATTCATGTACATATCTGGACCTCAAAGGAGTTATATACTCTACTATATGTATGCATTATATATGTATGGGACATGGGAAAAGGGAAGGCTTTATATACGCACACCACCTACAACTGGTACAGATATACACGATAATGATTATGCCCACAGAGGCCGATATGATATGATGGGATGTCTACAGAGGCCGATATGATATGGTGGGATGCCCACAGAGGCTTCATGGTGTTGTATACGCATATGTATATGTATGACCCCATTTGCATTGTGCATGGCATTTAGGCATATTATGGCCCTCATAGGCATTCTACAAGACATGGTACCTAGGCATATTATGGCCCTCAGAGGCATTCTCTACTGGTTGGTTGTTTCTTGTCTCATGTTACTTTCATGTCTCTATTATGATATTCTTCATGCCTGACATACTCGGTACATCAGTCGTACTGACGTCCCTTTTGTCGTGAGACGTTACGTTTCATGCCCGCATGCTCAAGTTAAGAGGGAGACAGTCCGCACTAGTAGGTTGCTTCTTCAGCTGAAATTGGAGCACTTATTTGTTCTAGAGTTGAAGTCTAGTCTTGGTATGGTATTTTTCCATACACATATGGGTATGGCGGGGCCCTGTCCCGACCTTACAATGTCACGTACTCTTTAGAGGCTTGTAGACAATTGTCCTGTGTATAGTAGTCGTGTATGGCCTTGTCGGCCGTAGTGTGTATATATGATAGATTGGATTTTGTTTCAGTTTGCAAGAGTTTACGCAGTACCTTTCCAGTTTATTATTCCCATGTGTCAGCATGTTACCTCGTGACGACCCTCGTGGACCATGAGAAATTACGGTTATATACTAAATATGTGATTAGTAGTGCTCGGCAGGTAGGGTCCGGGTGACCGTCATGGCCCTCCTATTTGGGTCGTGACAACTATGATCCATGGGGACTCCACGAGTTCATATAATGCTCACAATCAATCGGAATGATCAATTGGACTAGTAGAGCATCAAATCATTGACTCATTTGTCGAGCCATTTCATATCATATCATCTTAGTATCCAGATCATCTCATAGTAAATCCATTTACCTTTGTTTCCCTGTCTCATTAGACCAAATAGAATTCCATAACCAATTTATCTTAATATCAAGGGTAATATAAATGTATGAATGCATCGGTAAATACAGCAAGTAATCATGAAGTATGAGATAAAATCATGTTAAGAGATGAGTAAACACATGCATCAATATCATCAATAACACGTAATTCCAGATAATCAGTCTTTTCATATTATGAGGCATAGAGTGATGAGTAAATCCAATAAGCAATAATTAGTAAGCAAATATGGCGTAGATCCCACATAGCACCAAGATCAACCTAGGTATGATCCCCTAAACACATTACAATGGTACCTACCCAAGTGCTCATCACAGTCACTAAGGTAGGACCCCCAACACGCCTAATACCCCTCAATAGTTATAAATACTACATGCATCTATCGGAGTCTAAAGAGTGAACCGTAGCCTACCTCACTGTCGAGCAGGTGCTATGTATCTCAAGACAACGCCTTTCATTTTTGAAGAGCCTCGAAACGATCAAAGTTTATCAAAAATGCTTTCAACACTAAATTACGAGTCTAGGAATACCCATATTGCTATACTTCTAAAAGAAAGCCAAATACGCAACCCAAAAAGTGACCCTGGACCCACAAGGAAAAAAATCAAAACTTTAAGTTGAAAACACTTTATTCCTACTCCAAATAGTCATAATCCTATGTTTCACAAAATTCTAGTCCCAACTGAACCTCAAATTCCAGGAATTTATTCAAAAACCCACTTTGTGTCAACCTGAAAATCAAAGTTGGAAAATTGTGGATTTGAAACAAAAATTAGAGTTTGAAATAGGTCCTTCAATAATAAACAAGTAAAGACTTGACCATTTATATTTGTTGAAGAAAATCCATGGGTTCATACCCATATAACTTCCCATTACTAAAACTTGATTAGAAACATGAATTCATTAACTAGACATGAGTATAATCATAAAATCAAGGCAAAAAGCTTACCCAAGAGGAACCTTGAAAAAACTTCTTCGACTCACTCAAAATCGAGCTCCAATGCTCCTAAAATTATAAAATAAAGAGGGTAGGTCGAAAATGGGGTTTTAAGATAATTCTGACAAGCGATCCCCCTTCTGCAGACATTTCCTCGCAGAAGAGGCCACACATCTGCGGAGAAGAGGTAGCAGGAGCGGGCATCACTTAACTGCCCAAAATTCGTAGGGGCGAGGGGTGTTCCGCATCTGCGCTCAACCCATCGCAGATGCGGCCTCCACCAACCCAAGAGTTCCTCGCATCTGCGTACCAACTTTCACATAAGCGGATGCGCAGGTGCGCCACACCAGAACTAGAAAATAAGCCATTTCCCAAATTTTTAACCCGACACTTGAATCTCATCCGAGACCTCTCGGATAAAAACCAAATATGCAGACATATCAGAAAACCCACTACGAACTCACTTGCGCACTCAAATTTCCCACACAGGGTCGTCTTGACCTAGTGTTGACTCAAGTTAACTCCAAACCAACCAAAACACATAAATCCAATAAATGACTTGAAATATTGACGGATGCCTTTGTACCTAAACCAATGACTCGACTAAGTTATAAATGATGTTCCGAAAATGTACCAACCCTATCCGCAAGTTATAAACGTCGATAAGAGGCTAAGAAAGGGTATTTTGGTTAAAGCAAGATAAAAAGCCTAAAATGACCGAATGGGTCATTACATCAGATATCAATTAAACAATCATTCATCCTCGAATGATAAAAGGGAAGTAAGAAAGACGAAGAGTGACTAAGGAATCTCTGTTATAAACTCATGAAAGCCTCCATAGGCAAGAAATATACCGATACTACTGTTTGTTAACTCTATCAGTCAAAACTACCTTTAACTTAGCTCAAAGACCCAAATTCCATTTCCTCATAACTGAAATTCCTTACACATTTGATTCTCGAACGTAAGAACTAACTCTGTTCGAATTCAATGATTTGATTATAACCATACCTCTATACTTGTTCGATTGATTCCATAAATACCACCTTAATCGCCACAATCCTCTAGCTGTAGCCACAACCCATTATCCAACATGTACCAATAAAATCTTCTGATTTAAATGATCCCTCTTTCATACCTTACAAGGCCTACCTTCGCACCAAGATTCCTTAGAAACATTTAGAAACACGCCGCATGCCCAAATCATGACTTCTTTTTGCTAGAAAATAATCCTTGCTTTATCTGAGAAGACTCTAAGTAATTCCATTCAAAAACTGATCTTATCCATGGCCGATTATGCCACTTCTAATTCTATTAGTTTGGTTTCGCCGAGATGAAGCTACCAAGTCAACCCATTGCCCAATTATTCTTAATAAGTCTTCAACTCAACATACTATATGCATACCTACTAATTATTTTATCGTGCCAAATTCATAGAAAATCCACTAACTACTCTAGAAACCTTTCATAACCAATTATTCCTCATCAATACCTTGCCAGGTACCAACATATTCCATTAGAACTATCTGAACAGTTGACATCAGTAAAATATCATCAATCCTACTTGTAAACTTCGATGAGACCCGGTAATGCTGTCATACTTCGATTTCTAACAAAAATCCACCAAATCCATATCGATGATTTACAAGGATACCCAGAAGTCCTTCTGGTATTATAACCTCAGGCCATTCAGCCCTAATTGAACCATTCTTACCCAGAATAAACTGCTCATATTCCTAAATCATCGATAATCACTCGAAATGATTCAAAAAAATAAATAGTAGGCTTCCCATAAGCATGCAACGACCTCTTCCATCTCTTTTCTCATGAATAATCAATCATGTGCCATCACCCTCAACTTTAAAAGCTGAATTCTATCTGAGTCATCAACTTAGTACTAGAGAACATACCTTATGACATGAGTCTTCATTATCATCAACTCATACCCGATATGCAAATCTGATAGAATTTTATGAACTCTAAACCCATCAAGTTTCCCTTGTGCTTTACCTTAACTCATTATGCCTTTAACAACTCCAAAAGCATCAACTCTTACAATCCACATGCCTTACCATGCACCAAAATTCTCAAGCCTTTAATAATTGAAATACTCACTCATGTTATCCAGTCGACAATGATTCAACATAATCTACTATCACGAATACAACCATACCTCAAAAATATAACCTTAACTTTCCAATAGAAAAGATTTTTTTCATGATTCCCTCTTATTAATTAACTCTAGATCATTCATTTAAGAATGACGTGAGATTACCCATATCGATACCATACAAGCCGCCTATACATTAACCTTATCACAACAGTCACCTGGAATTTGCCTCTCACTGTACTCCAGTCGTGAAACCCTATGGAACTTTATCATAACACTTAACCATCTACTTTAGACTTGCTTCTCAAAGCATACTTAACAATTTCACCTCATCTGAATGTTGCAAAACAACAACAACATAATCCATACCTTACCCAAGGAATTCTATTACCTTGAATTCAAATCCTCCCCTTTTTCAAAATTGTACCTTACTCCTTCCAAATTAGATCCACCATGCATTTATCTTAATTCTTCAATTTCCACATTTTATTCAGAATCGCGTTCACCACTATCAATCGATCATCACTCAAATCTGCTCAAGAGTGTACCCTAATATCATAAGCCTTGCAAAATTGTTGAGCTAATCCTGGAGATAGCAATATGCCACCCACTCAGACAACTAAGAGTTTCCCTTATCTCACTCGAACTTTAAAACTAAAAAGTTCTCTAATTGTGGCGCATCATATGTACAATCTTTTGAAAGGTCACTCCACTAGAAAGGTATCGACCAACTCCGGTTATTCGAACAAAATCAATTATTACCAAGAAATAACCCAAACCACCACTGAAATGGTCTATGATCCGTAGGTCTATCCTTAATTATCGAACATACAATCCTACTAACGTTCTCCTATAGTTTCGCCGAAGTACCCTTGCCAAAATCACTTAACTAGAGAGTCCTTATTCCATCATTGGTTCTCGTCCATCGCTAGAGTCGTTCCTATTAATCCATCATTTGCTCTCATTTGCACACGTGGTAGATTAACATACAAACTCATACATGATCCGTTACATCCACTTTATAATTTTGTCAAGTCGAAGCCCAACTCAAGCTTCATAACTTCATACAACATATACCCTCGCACGTCTTGTAACCTTATCCTGACGAGCACGTTAGATAGCAATTGTTCCCTTCCTATAACGAATATTGATCCATTCAAACCCTTCTTCTTATGCCTCTGCCTATAGGACAGTGAGGTTTTCTTACAACTATACCTTATAAAGTCTTACTTCCTCACATCTTATAAAAAAAAAGGGTCGCCCTTCAAGTCTCTATTCTCCACTCCTCTTCACAGTCCTAACACATTCATTGCACTCTTGTCAAATCAGACGACCTTTCCCAAGCTTACACTTACTTTCATAAACCTAAATCTATACCTTTTATTGCTAAATCATTGACTTTCCATTATTACACTCGTTCTTCAAAACAGTGGAGGTCCGACCGACTGATGTTGAAGAATCAGCGGGTGAGTTGTGGTTAGGGGTGAAATGTCACTCGCACCTAGAGCTAGCTGGTTCTCCCCGAAATGCGTTGAGGTGCAGCAGTTGACTGGACATCTAGAGGTAAAGCACGGTTTCGGTGCGGGCCGCGAGAGCCGTACCAAATTGAGGCAAACTCTGAATAGTAGATATGACCTCAAAATAACAAGGGGGCAAGGTCGACGGTGGCCGAAAAAAGAGGTTCTGTCTTTCTTCATTCAAGTAAGAAAAATATGGGACGCTCGCAGACCGGAAGGAAGAGAATTATTAGAACTCTCATCTTTCCCTCTCCAACCAGTCAAGTGGCTGAACGCCCCTTTACGGATTCACAGGGGGCCTCAGGCCCTAATAAACTTTGGCGATGCAACTTCCACACTCCAAGCACACCTCGAGCAACCCATTCTTGTTAAGCCACAGTTGCACTCCCTCGACTTAAAAGCAATTAACCCTTGAAGATGTAACGATCATGCAATTCCCCTTATACTATCATTCCCACTTTTCAAAGATATTACCGAACTAAGGAGTCTCAATCACAACCACATTCAACTGAACTTTCAAATTATAGCTGAAAATAGAACTTGGTCAGCGTCCATATCACAGTGACACATCTTGTACCCTACCACACGGTGTCATATCAAACCACTCACATACGAATTTAAGAGTGTGTTCCCACCATCAATGATAGAATAGGATGAAGAAGTTTCATATAGTAATTAGAATCGACTAGATACCAATTTGAATGAGGTAGCACGAAAGAAATGAAAGAATGAAAGTTTCCTAAATGTCCTATAGCCTCTCGAGGATGGGTACAAACGTCTACGTAGTGATCCACAAGACTCTACTAGACATTGTTCTTGTACTCGTGAGACCGGTGAACCTAGAGCTCTGATACCAACTTATCATGACCCAAATCATGGATCATGATGACACCTATACTATCCCCCGGTAGGCGAACCATCCCCAAAATCTATTTAATCACATTCATGAAATAAAGGCGGAATAATAAATATTTTACATAAGAACTGAATTTTTCATAAAATGCTTTAAACATCCAATATCCAAACAATATATTTCTCAAAACCCGATCTAACTTGTACAAGAGCAACTATAAATAGAACAACTTGAAAAGACTTAACATCAATATCAGTCTTCAAACAATAAGAGAAGAAATAAAAATATAGAGGGAGACCAGGGCTACTAATAGGATGTGTAGCTCGCCCTAAGCCTCCAAGATCACCCGAAAGTCAAAACTGGATCAATAGGCTGAATCTACACCTAAATAAAAGATTCATCAAGTATAGTATGAGTACACAACGTACCCTCGTAGGCATTACAGGCCGACAATAATAGAAACATGTAACACATATAAAGATTGAGTCTACTCCACGCTAATTATCATCTTAGCTTGATTCTCTTTTATTCAAATAGCACATTCAGAACATGAAAGGTGAGAAAATATGCAATCAAGGAAGCATCTTCCTTCGAGAAATCACCTTAAGTGCATTTGACTCTAATTTACTTTAAAACTCGATTCTTATCACTTAGCCTACAACTAATATATCCTTACTCTTATTTGATCACTAACTAGTACTTTTCACCAATTGCAGTAGGTTCACTCATAAAGATCCACCCTTCATATCAACTTAAGCACACAAATGCACATGGACTTGTCTCTTAATACAATACAAGACAATATTTTAGTAAAGGTCTAGACGTTTTATCACTTGGAGCAAACATCCCTATAAAGGTTCAATCTTATCCTCCTTCAAGTAAGAACATGTTCAAACTTTATCTTCTTCTTTTTATATAAGTGGCACTAATAAGTTTCCATCATATATCATCCAAGCACACGTAGCATGAAAGACACATCAATAAGTATATATAATATGTGGTACAAGTGGAATGAATGCAATGTCATGGAATGTAATATAGTACAATGCAACTGGACATTTTCCAAATCTGGTATACACATGCTACTATATGTCGCCACATAGCTATGACCCATAGGGGACTCCGCGAGTATATATACCGCTCACAACCAACCGATATGATCCATCAGACTGGTAGAACATCAAATCACAAACTTATTTGTCGAGTAATTTCATATCATATCACCTAAGTATCCATATCAGACTCATTTACCTTTATATCTCGGTCTCATCGAACCAAACAACATTCCGTATCAAATTCATCTCAGTATCAATATATGAATGTATGAATGCAAATGGTAAATAAGACAATTAAACATGGTAGTATGTGATGGAAGTCATGTTTAAAGAGATAAATAAACACGTACCTCAATATTATCAATATCACTACAATTCCAAATAATCAGTCCTTCCATAATAAGAGGCATAGAGTGATGAGATAGATCAATGCACACACCAAATAGAAGTTCACACACGGCTATCATACCCCACATAACAGTTATACCCCATATAATAGCTAATGGAACCAACCTAAGTGTGATCAGCCTGAAGACAATACATCGGTACCCACCCAAGTGCTCATCACAATCACTAAGGTAGGACCCCCATCACACCCAATACCCCTCAATAATTATAAATATTACATACATCTATCGGGGTTAAAAGAATAAAACGTAGCCTACCTCAATGTCGAACGGGCGTCACGAACTATCTGACTTGAGTCTTTCATTTTTGTATCGTCTTCGAATGAGAAGAGTCTAATAATTATCAATTCTACGTTACCACACGATTCTAATGGTACCAAATAAGTCTCGTAAGGAATTCGGGATCAAAAGTAAATCTAAAACTTCATCCCAAACTCCAAGGGCAAAATTGAAATTTTAAGTTAGAAACATGTTACTCATATTCTAGATAGTAATTATTCTAAGTTTTATAGAATTCTAAACCCAATTGAGCCTCCAATTCCATGATTTTCCAAGAATCTCATTTGTGTCTAAACCTATAAAATAAGTCATTTGAAACTCCGGATTAAATTCGAAATTTGGGTTAGAAATAGTTACCCTGAGCTTTAACAAGTTAATACTAGGCGATCTACTCAAACAACCATGATTAATTTGAGAAAAAATCATTTTCAACCTAGGGTTCATAACCCCTAAGTTTCCCATCCTAAA